>BJKM01000434.1:0-10000 GCA_015082035.1 Chaenogobius annularis | reverse complement strand
TTTATTTAATTTATTTAATTTATTTAATTTATTTAATTTATTTAATTTATTTAATTTATTTAATTTATTTAATTTATTTATTTAATTTATTTAATGTATTTAATTTATTTAATTTATTTAATTTATTTTTAAAAAATCAATTTTATTTTTTACAATATTTATGCATGCATCTACATGTCATATGCTCAATTCTTTACTTAACTCCGCACCCTAACAGCTTAAATAGAGTTACTAAGCTTGAATCATTCTTAATAAACTATTTGCTCATTACGATTTTTGTCTTTCAGCATGCTTTATTAAGGCTAATTGAGGTGTAGTTGTCAAAGGAGGCACCAGATAGAACAAATAACTTAATAAATAAAAACGCACAGCATGTCTTCCTCATAAACTTGAAAATGGCAGCTTCTTTCCTGTGGTAGTGTTTTGGTTCTGGCGCAGAGTAAACGAGCTCATCCTGCTTTGGCATCCTCCGCCTCGGCCTGTGCTTCCCTCCGCTGCAGGCCACAGTCCACAGAGCCGATAATGATGTCCCCCGTCGTCCTGTGTCTGATACCGGGCTTCAAAGAGTCCATCTGCAGCCGCTCTCATCCCCGCCGTCGTTGTACGTTGTATTGTAATACATGTGTTTCCCCCGCTATTTCAGATTTGTCTGTTGTTACTAGCCGGGGCGGTTAATTGCACGCTGACTGAATGTCCTTTTGGATTATGGCACAGAGTCGGTTGGGTAACAATAATGCAAACACTTTTAATAAATGTAGGAGTACTTGATCTGGTATGTGTGCGTGTTTGACGAATGTCGTACTGTGTGTATGAAGTCATTTGAACGCAGTCCTGGAGTGATGTGTTTAGAACGCACACGCAGCCTGGTACTCGCGTGCACACGCTATCACATTCACTTTCATGGGACAGCAAATGAAAAAACTGTAGTTGTGTCGTTTGTAGACAGCACAGACACATGGTATGTTTCCCTTACATTTGCTAGCAAGTAATAACTGTCAATATCTAACTTCAAACTCTAGATTCTAAAGTTCACTTATTACTGTTGGATTTGTAGCACTTGGTGAAAACCAAAACACACATTTAATGGTCAAACTCTTGGTCTGCTTGGTCTTTGGTGTATTATTGTTCAGAATAACATTACATTTAAGAAATGTTTATAACAAAGTTGTTAGCATGTATGCTAATTTCAGCGCTAATCCCTAATGGTAACAATCAACACAAAACACGGTTGTCTGTCACAAAAACAGGCCAGAATTTTCATAGTTTTCATGTTTAGAAGCTAACGCTAACGTCAACAATATATTTTCCCCATTCTGGTCAAAAATGGACATTAGATAAAACATAAATACAAAAAGGTCAAATCAACATTGTCAGTTGTAAGTTTGAGTTCTTGAGTAGAATTTTACAGTTAGAAGATGGCAAAGCATTAACATCTCCACGGAAACAAGCAGTTTAGCCGACTCCCTCCAAGAAAATGACATTGTGCCTAGACGCTGACGTTTGGGCCTGTTTCAATAACTGAGATATGAACCATAAACTAGTTCACACATTCTACCTGAGAATTCTGACCTTTCTCCGCTCTCTTTTAAACTATCGCTATTCTAGAATGTCACATGACTCCGGCCTACTGTATCTCCCTAACGACGTGTTAATGGTGCATAAATGTGTCTTTTGTCCAGGTTTCGTATCGTGTGCAACAAGATCATCGCTCACAAGATGTTCGACCACATTGTGCTGATCATCATCTTTCTCAACTGCATCACCATCGCCATGGAGAGGCCGCGCATCGACCCGGGCAGTGCCGTAAGTACACTCAGTACACACAGTACTGCTATCTTAAATCATAATGTCTGTTGTATGATACTTGGCGTTGCGTCATTAGCCCTTTGGTTTGGACCTTAGTTTGGTGATACAAAGAGGTTCTCAACCCTCTTTGTCGGCATTCGTGACCCCCGAAACAAAAAGTAGGCTACTCCCAAAGTAGCCTCATGTCTAATGTTGATTTTATAGACCTAGATAGATGACTGTGGTGGGCCAACAAATGATCTTCTACATTTACCACTGCATTTGAAGGGTGTCAAGCCTCGTTTAAGACTATTGTATACATTTTTAATTTGTTCTCGTGCGGGTCGGGCCAAGAAAGAATAATTTCATAGTGGGACGAGTTGGGCCGGCTCATAAAAGGCTGACTGTGACCAGGGCCTCATGTTTCCTCTGTTCCACTGTATTTAGACACGTCTTAATTCATTTCCTCTTCAGACTCGCGTCTCAGTAAATATGAGTCAGATTGTATCATTTTGCAGCTTCACACACAGAGAGCATGTCGGCCTCCTGTGTCTGCCTTCCCCCACGTCTGCTCTGCTCCTGCGCCAGGCTCCAGGCTGTTTGGAGAGAGGGGGAGGGAGGGGGAGAAGAGGGGAGAGAGGGGGAGAGAGGGGGAGAGAGGGGGAGAGAGGGAGCGAGGGAGCGAGGGAGCGAGAGGGAGCGAGAGAAAGGGAGAGAATTTCTTAAAAGTGGCTCATCTCTAAAGGGGGAGGCTGCGCTGCTCATGCTCCGTGAATGAGGGGTTTATGAGGCTATCTCAAAAGTGTTGTGAGGTCCGGATCTGGACCAGAGTCCGCCTGTTAGTCTTACCTGGGCCATATGATCACGTAACGTGGCAGGTCTGTGGACTAACTGTCTCTAACAAACAAGATTTGTGGATTTTCAGTTTGGATATTTATTTCAAAAGCAGTGAATTTGCCAAAACGTTTTATAGACGCATCCCGTAAACTGAAATTATGACATCAAATGCACCTAGTTTTTCTTTTACTTTTTTTGCTCATAACGATATTATATTTTTTTCTCACCATTATTTTAAGATGATTATTAAGATGCCCTGAGTAAGTTTTGAAAAGACCTGAATGTCGCAGCACGTTGTGAGAAACAGGATGCTCTTTCTGCTTTGCGTGTGCCATACCCCCAAATCTGCTGCATTGCATCAACAGTAGTCCTCCAATGCACCAGCCAATCAGACGCAGGGGGCCGGCATCAAAATGCACCACTGTTTCCAATGGCAAACACAGTAATTGTTAGAACAGTTTGGGTTTTTATGTCCATGCCACTGGGAGCGTGGTGGTCCGTGGAAGGGCCAAATCACCGATCTTGGAGGGTTGCTGCTTGATTAGCGGGACACGGAGGGAGAAGTGTGCTTTTAGCGGTGGGCTGGTGGCAAATATGTTGATCCTGCAGTGAGTCTGAATTTTGAACCAGCAGTATATGGTTGGCTCCAATACCAATACGAGGGGGCTTTTTTAATTCATTGGTATCATCCCAAAAAAATCATTCTTATCACATATATAGCTTTTCTGGTGGAGAGTCTGCCACCTGCTTGTCTCCATGGAGATACTACTACTTTGCCTGAAATGGTTGAAAAGCAGCGCTGTATTTGATTGATTTTGATTGGTCTTCAAAGACATGTCCTGTGCACCAGACGAGTGCTCCAAAGTATTTAGTATCTCTGACCCAAGACCTCAAGCTGACAAAAACAACCTGAACAAGTGGAGTAAACTGTACATTAATGTATGTAAAACGGCAGAATAAACTCATTATTGACTCCTACATGACACATGAATCCCAATCAAATAATGAATTGACTAACCAAAGCCTGGTTGACTAAGACACCATTGACCGGTTAATTGTCTAATCAACTAAACGACCATCGCCGTGGAAAGGGTTTCAAAAGTAGTCAGTATTTTTTTTAAATAAAGAAGTTTCGACTCTCCTCCAGAAGTCATTTTCAATCTGAAGGCATTGGACTGAGGAGCTAGACTTCATCCTGCCCTGAGCTGATCAGTTCTAAAGGGTGGAGTTGTCATTTCAAACTTGCTGTTATCTTCTTTACTTACTAGACTAGTTTCATGTTGTTCTGACCTGCCTCTCTCTCTCACCGCTGTCGGATTTGACTGAAATCTTCCAAAGTAGGGCATTAAACGTACCCATCTCCATGGATACAAGCAAGTATCACCATGTTCTCGGGTTACAGCATGTTTTTCAAGGTATTTTGGAGCAAAAAAATGACGAATACATATAATGCCAGTGTTCAAGGCAAAGCAATGACATGGGCATGGAGACGAGCAGAAAAGTTACATAGTGCACCTTTAAACAAATAAAAGAGGGATGAAGTTTTGTCTGTTAAAACATCCATTATTAAAAGTACTGCATATGATATTCTACACCAGACAAATACATTTTACAATTTTTACAAAACAGAAGAGTGTTCTTCCCGACTTTGAAAAAGGCATTGCAAACTGTCACATAACTTCACCGCCGGAGAAGGCTGGCATTCGGCTTGTGGTTGCTCGCTGTCTACGTTGCCTGGATACCGCTTTTCATTCTTCGTGGGGGAAAAAAGCAATGGAGAATGATTACAGTCCATAATAAGACGCATTATTTCTAATTGAGCTGTGGGGACAATGCATCACTCTCTGCCGCTCAAACTGAATTATATCGACACAAACAAAATGAAATACGCGACGATGAGGAGTGAACGTGCGGAGTGGCAGAGTCGTCGGCACCTCGTCATGGTTTCGGAGCTGTGTAAGCCTGGACCACGATGAAAGCTTGAGTCTAAACGTTTGGCAGGCTTAAAGAGAAAAGTGGAGTTCAGAAGGACCCATGCGGTGTTGATGCTTTTTTTTGAATAGATAAGTCGAAGCAAACCACAGATGAAAGCTTATGTAAGGGGAAAAATGACAAGAAAAAACAGTTGAATTAGATAAAGGCGACTAAAGCATAGGGTTTTTCAAAATTTTTGTTAGAGCGCACTAATTGTGAAAAGATCCCGTGGAAAAAAATTGAGGTTTTGTTTTTTTTGAGTATAGTGATATGGCTTACGTGGAGTCATTTAGAAGTTCCATCACAAGGGCTAGCCACTTCTTAAGACTATTGATTATGCAGATGTTTTTTCTTGCACATTAATTATTTTCCTGTTGTATGTTATGTATTTTCATGTTGTAGTTTTTTTTTGAAAACTCGGTAGGATCATTTGCGCCATAGCGTCAGTCCTAATTAAGACCCTGGATTAGCCTCAATTAGCCGAAAGAATAGCACGTTAAGACTATTAGATCCGGTGTACTCAAAAGCAGATCAGTTTCTGTTAGGCGCCGTGACTTGTATTTTTGAATGAAACACATTGTTCTTTTTAAGAGACCAGTTGAGAAGCACTGTTCTAGGTAGTTAGTAGTGTTATGGTTATTGTGAGGAAAAAACGTTATCATTTCAAGATTATTCATGATTATTGAGACTGTGACTAAACAAAAGAGAATCATTTTTTCTTTAATTCTCATTGTCTAACATGTTTGTGACTTACATTTAGGACTATTTCTTTTTGACTATAGATTGGCACAAATATTATTTTCTAGTCCTTACGATTATATTGTGACCAGAATATGCATGATTATCGCTTAACCTTATAATCCTGGCATTCCTAGTTCTAGGTAAAGCAACATGACCAGGCAGGTGATGGAACCAGCAATAAGTTGTAACGAAATAAAAAGCTTGGTAGGAAAATGAAATTGTAATCTAAATCTGTGAAACCTTTAACCGCTCAGTGCTATCATCTGTCAGTATCAAAGCCCCTGCTCTTCAAAGGCCTCTTGTACTTCTAAACTTTCATAGCTGGGGCTGAGGAGAATGTCTGCTCTCTATATTTATCCCAGATGAGAATCAGCTTGGCGCGCGCGGGTGAGCCCGTTCCAGTTCAATATCCTGCAGAGAGCCGATGCCGACAGCAACCAGGAACAATGAGGGGGAGACGGAGACAAGCCTCCTCACACGCAACAACACGACCACTATTTTAGATTCCAGCTTTGTGACGACCCAAGCCCGAGAACACAAATCCAACCATTGCAAACACGGAGAGCTACAGATTACATTGAGTAGATTGAAGACAGGATTTTCCTCTGCGTTTGACCCATAATTCCACATGCAGCTGGGGCAACAATGGCTGTGTTTACTGCACGTGCGCACCAAATTTTTCAGGAGTTTTCATCAGATTATTATTGAAATGTCATGGAAACGGTTGCATCTGATGTGAGTAATTTTTTGATTTCTTCCCTCTCTTCGAAAAGGCTTTTTGGTCCCACGATGTCAAACGCTGCGATCTAAAACTAGCTTTGTTCCCACTGCGCTCACTTTAATGAACAAAACCTCGATTGCGCTGCTGTTTTTTCATCAAATATTGAATTGTTTTATTAGGTACTACTTCTAATTAGGGCTGAGAATCACTGGGTCCCTCACGATGCATGCGATAATCGATATATTGCTCATGATATGCTACGGTATATCACAATTTTTTAAAGAACCCAATACATTTTAACGTCCTTTTTCTTTGGTTAAACCACGACTGGCACAAAATCGAAATGAAATAAACCCATTTTTATCATCAAAACAGTCCAAACTTGTTTACTTTCTTTAAACAGAAAACAAAATTGCTGTGCGGTCACAAAATAATCCGGGAAATTATACAAAAAATGACTCATGGCGATATATCGATACAGCCGCCCACGATATCTCGATACTGCATCACCAAATTTAGTATCACGATATTTCAATATTTTATGCACACCCCTACTTCTAATACTTTCTTTTTTTTGACTGGACTGGTGGAGCCCTGAGCGCCATTGAGCCCTTTACCATGACCTTTTCTATTATTATTATTAAATTGACTAATGTTGTGTATGTAATGTAGTGACAATCTCTACATACACACATATGTGCCCTACGCTATGCTATAAGGCCAAAATGAACCAATCAATCGAACATGCGACGAGCTGGTCCCAGTCCAGGGTGCACCCCGCCTAAAGCCCAAAGTCACTGGGATAGGGGGACGTTTGGGTGGGATGCCACGTCTGATTTCACTGCAGAACAAATGTACCCACAGAAACCTTGAACCTTCTTTCTGATTGAGTTAATGAGTTATGTACTTTGCTTTCCATACTCCACAAATCCATTGATTAACTGACACATGTTTTTGATGATCAGGTTTCTCCAAAAATCAGATCTAATTACTGGGCTATCGGATTACTCTAGTTATCTGATTTCCCCGGCCATGTTAATGTGCCCGATGGATGTTTGCAGGAACAGAGGATCCGTCTCCAGATCTTGAGGCAGAATCGTGGTAATTCTGGAATATCTAGCAGTAAGATTAGTTTGTATTGAACATTGTAGATTCATTGGAAATCGGAGCGCCTCAAACAAAACACATCCTTGCTCGTTTGAACACAGAAATCAAGGATGATCTTAATAAGTTAAGGCTGCTGATTACTCACTAACCCGGAGGTCGGTTCCATTATTACTGTTGTGTCCTTGGGCAAAACAGCTCACCTAGCGGTCATGTGGTGGTGATCGGAGGGGCTAATGTCAGTCCACTCTCAGGGCAGAATAAACAGGCATCGATCTTATTATTACTACTTACTCAACGAAGCAGCCAGTAGTCTGTAGTCCTACGCTTTGTCTCACACTCTGACTAACTCCTAACATGGATAATGGTGCTTCTTTAGTAAGTCTGTCAGCTAGTATATCATCAAGTATTGCTATTATATTTTCCTGTTTTAATGTTGACGTCAGAATCATCCAACAAAATCATGTAAAGTATCCTTCAAAGTACATTTACATTTGCTATTTAAATGTCTTTTTACAAGTGAAATTAACACGTGCCGTATGTTACTTGGTCACGTAAGTCTGATTGGGAAACATAGGCACACGAGGCGGTGACAGATAAAATATGATTAAATGCTTTAAAATCTCATCCAGAACCCATAAATGAATTGAAAGATAAATTCACGTCAAAACAAAATAAATATTGGTTCCAAAAGAGTCATATTTGGAAACATCATGTACGAGTTGCTACAAAGAAAATCAACACTTTTTTAACACAATTTATGAGTTTAATATTTCCACACTGGGAAGTATACTAACAGAATACTGAATACCTGCATTAAAATGTCCTTTGTAATATAATGACATGTATATCGCTTGTTGCACATCCCTCGTGTTTGGGGGGAAAACAAGCCTTTACTTTTCTCTGCTCGTTCTTCTTGAAAATACTACTCTTCCGTTGTGAACTAAAAAGGTCTGATCAAGTTTCCTTTAACACATTTTGTTCCTATTCACTTAAAAAAAAAAAAAAAAAGGGAGTCCATCGCTTTTAAATGAGTTATTGTGGACCTTTGCACCAGCATGTCAAACTATTCCAGTTTGCACGCTTATTGCTCGTTACACGGTCCAATCAGAGCACAGTATTCTGAAAACTTTACACACTCATGAAGTTATTAAAGTGCACAAAACAGAACAGAGGATTAAAAACAGCTTTGCGTTTGTGGCACTGCCTGAAAAGGATGGAAAACTCACACCTGCACGCGCACGACAAGAGCAATGTTATTATTGTTTACTTTTACTTTTTTATCAAACTGAAAGAAAAAGAGAAGAAAAAAGAGAAAAAAAAAAAAGAAAAAATCACAAGACAAAAAAAAAAAAAAAAAAGAAGGAAAAAAAATAATTAAAAAGACTTCCATGGACAGGGCCAGAGAGAAAAAAAAAAAAAAAAAAGAAAAAAAAAGGCATCCCATGAAAATACCATTTTAAGACACATACGCTTCAAAATAATTGTCACAGGTTCTTTTAAATTTGTCAGTTTTCCGTGTGCGATTTTTTTTCGATTATCCGTTGTGTCAGTTATGGTGTCGGTTTAGTCCTTAATCGGCGGTGCGGTTTGCGTGGTCCATACAGTGTAGATTCAAGCCTAACGTGCGTAAACAAATAAAGCGACGTATTTCTCTGTATTTTCAATAACACCAACTGGAAGATTTACTGTAACTAAATACCATTACTTAAAAATTGTATTCTGAATATGTACTTTGGCGTCATGTATTTTGTATTTTGTACATCTCAGCGTCCTTCTGAGAATAGTTTTTGTAATATGCACTTCTGCCACTAGATGTCCCCTAAAACACCACATTGTTTTTTTTGTTTTTTGTTTTTTTAAAATCTTCATTTTCAAAGGATTCAAATTTCATCTCGTTCAGACAATATTTTCAGTTTGGAGTCACAGCAGAGCACACTTGCACACGAGAAGATGAGAAAATAAGTGTGCGAAAAAGCGCCTGGAGTCGACACAACTTCAGAGCAGCACACACACACACACACAAACACACACAGACACACACACGCACACATGCACACACACACATGCCAGGACGAGTGCTTGGCTTCTGGGGTAATGTCACAAGCAAGGCCCCTGTCTGAAAAGATTTAGGCCCCAGCCGGAGATGAAACGGGCCCTTCTAACCTCAGCCCAGAGCCGTGTGGTTGGAACCCGGGACCCCCCACCCCTCCTCCCACCCTGCTCCGCCCTGCCAGTCAGTGTTAGCACATTTGTCCTGGCTCTCTCCGGGAAACCATCCGAATCGCTTAGGAGCCGTGTTTCAAGTCCTCCCTCTCTGCAGCATGTGTTCCGGGCCCTTTCATGTACGTGTGATGCTGGCCTCGGTCGCGGCGGTGCGGTGCGGATTTTCATTAGTGGCCCCTGGCTTCCCCTCCGCCATCTGAATCTAATCCGCCGGCTTCCTTTGACATGCATCTGACTAATGAACGGCAATATTTTGGTTGAAGCCACTGGGAGGAAGATAGAGGGGTCCAAAGTGCAGGAGAGACGGTTGTGTAAGAAAATAGATTCACTCAATTTTTAATATTATTTTTTTTAACTGAAGATGTGGTGGGATTTGAGTTCGACAACGGGCAAGTGTGTGAAAATGGCGTTGTTTTTTACGGAATTCAATCAAAGTAAATCATCACATAATTAGATTAATAAAAAGGACCCTGGAAGAAGAAGTGTGTTTTTAAGTCGTCTCGAGTGGTCCAAGTCTAATGAGTCACTGCTTGGGAAGTGTTCGGCTGCGTTCACACTTGCAAATTCACCATATCAAAATTTGAGACTGAACCAGGACTAACTTGAAAAAAA